>WYDI02180819.1:0-46254 GCA_009867235.2 Psittacus erithacus | reverse complement strand
AACAACCTCATTTTCAAGGTACTTTGAGATGGTCCCGTGGGATAGTCCACGCGCATGTACCTAAGGACAGGCAGCCCGAACTGCCCCCAGAACTCAGCAAGACTCTTATACGACCGTCCTCTGCCCAAAACATACACAATCCCTCCCAATAACTGTGTTTTATTCACATTGTCAAGAAATTGGAAGCAAATCCAAGTGTTGTTGAGAGACTCTGGTAATAGTAGATGCCTAAATGCTTTAAAAGTGCATTTAGGTGCTCTGTTCTGTGTCAGAGCTATTCCTTTGCTTTTAGCTGGTGTTGCATTGTAACTCTGGAGGGCTCTGATCATGTCACGATTTGTGTGTGAAGAGTTTCTAGTCTCAAGGGGACTCTTTGAAGAAAATATTTCTTATTAAGGGGGAGATTCGAAGTCTTTTTTGGATACTACACCTTGAACACTCAGAGTGTAATGAACATTGCACTCACCAATCTAAGACTGCATAATTTTCTAAAAAGAAAATGGTAGTTTCTTTGCTGCTTGTGTACTTGGGTATTTCCTAATTTTATTCACTTTCTGGATTGTCAGTTCAGCATTTGAGAGTTTTACAACCTCTAGAAGTCTTCTACAGAACAGGGACACAGCATTTAATCACTATAACACTCACATTCCCCTTTTCCCTCTGAAAAGTGACAGATTCTGTCACTGAGGCATTACTTGGGAGGATCGATGCTTTCCTTGGTACAGGCAGCTTTTCCCCTAAATGAAGCCAATATGAAGATCTTCCAGTGCATATTAGCTCTTTCTGGGAAGGTCTTATTTGAAGGTAGATCACTAGATATTTTCCCTCTGCAATGTAAGAACTTGCTGCTTTTGAACTCTGTCTTGGCCATTTCCTTCTGACTGATGGCATGTCTTCACCTCTGTAGGTCTGGATTACAATGGACTGCACTTGTATTTCTGTGTGCTGAGAAGTGGAGATGGCACCAGAGCACCCAGCCTTCTGCTGCTGTCTCCTCCAGCTCTGGACAGGGGGTTTCCTAAACAGTTTTCCAGCAGCAATAAATCAGAATGTCAGTGAGATATGCCCTGCATCCAGCATATGTGTATGTATGTATATACATGCATCTACATGCAGAAATACAGACTAAGACCTTGCCTGTATAAATATGTGTTTGTGTATATATGCCTATATATACACAAAGATAAAACAGGATTCATCCTAGAAAATAACTTGTGTTTCCTCTTGGCAGAGATTCTGCTCCCGCTTTTTCTCTGTTTAGTCTTTTTTCCACAGCAGCCACCATGCCATAAGTGCTTTCAAAGATGAGTGCTGCATTTTGGGCTGGATGGGAGGGTAATGAGGGACTTGTGTAGGACTCCTCCTGGAGGTGAATATCAAAGGAATATGCAGCTTTTTATTTCCCTGGGAAAGAATTTATTCACATTGTTCGGAAGACAAAGGTAGATCAGCAGATTGGATATGACGGTGGCATTTGAGATCATAGCTTGAGTTTGGGTGCTTATTTTCCTTTTTTTTTTTTTTTTTGATATTATGACAGAAGCACTGCCTGTCTTCAGTGCTGGTGCAGAGAGGGGCTTGTAGCTGCACCTGCACCTGCTCAATTCTCCTGAGGATAAAGCACAAGACTAATAGAAAGCTGTGTCACCCACTTCTCAGAGTTCCAGCACACACTACTCAAAAAGTCTGTAGAGCCTAATAACTTTTTGTGTGTTTTTACAGATCTCACCTGCATTTCCTCTGCTGCAGCAGAATGGACAATCTGGTGCTCAACCCCCGAGTAATCAGGGCTTCAGGCATCTAACATTAGCTGCTGCCCAAACTGCCCCCCCCAAGACCCCCTATCCTGGAGGGGAGACAACACTTGGAGTAAGGAGCTGCTGCAGCTGTCCTGGCACACCTCAATGTGCACAGGGCACATGTGCCTTCTATTGGACCTTTGGATTTAATTCCTGTATGGCAGCAAGACCAGGGCTGCTTTACAAGCATTTAAAGTTATGAAAAAATTTGTCGCGTGTGTATATGTATTTTTAACTGGGCATTGAGTTCTTTTTTCGCAGTGAAAATGTTTCAGTGCTGTGCTTGACACAAGCTGGCCTGGGAACCCTGACTGGCATTTGCAGTCAAAGCATCCTCAGCTGACAGCAGGAGACCATTTGCATGTTTTGCTCTCATTCCTTGCGTCTTCGTGTCTGGAAAGTAGATGACTTTCTGGGAACTGGTAAGTGGCACTAAGAGCAGAATAAAAAGACTGGGGGCAGGTTGTTCTCGTCAGGAGAACGTTAATAAATGATGTGACAGGATGGAGTAGTATGAGCATAACTGTCTTTTGATCTTCACTGCTGACTTACAAATCGTGTGAATTTAAACAAATTTGATTATACCTCAGTCTATTAGTGATGCATGCTGTCGTTACAAGTCTTTTGCATTTCTGTTTATAAAGCCTTATTTAACATACAACAGTCAAACTGTCATCAGTCAGCCAGAGATTTATTGTTCAAACCACATTTCATCGCATATCTTATTTCTTACTAGACACTTCTAGGTTTATATATGAATCTTCACTGTTCACTAATGAGAGTTGTGGGGATTTACAGAAAGTGAGATCTAGTTCACCTTGGCATTGATGAAATGTCAGTAGCAATAAACACAGCACTTGCTTTGCAGTGCAGGAGAGGTAGTTTCCTTAATGTGTTAAGATATAAAGGTAATAAACAAGCTATCACAATTTTCTTTGACACATGAATTAACTTGTTATTTAAGATTGCTTCTGTACATTATTATTAATGGAGATTTCTGTTCTGAAGCATCCACAAGTATTTTAATGCAACCCAGTCCCTAGCTATCTCTTCCTACACAGTGAAGCATCTGTTTTTTTAAATATAGTCTTCCATTTGAATTCTATCAACATCTAGTGTAACTACAGGTAGCCTCTTATTTGGTATATAATCTCCAGTCTGTTGTCGATGGTACTTGAATCATTTAGTAAATTTTGAAAACAATTAAGTGTTGCCATAGCTGTTAGACTATGTTGATCTTTTGTGCTTGACTTTGGAGAGACTTTATCACATTGTCTGTGGCTCTCATCCAAACCCTTACAACAGATGATTTCATATGTAATTTTGTGAGGGATTGTTCAGCAATACAGGCACAGCAGGCTAATCCGATGGTGAAATGATAAAAGAGTCCTCAGAATGCAAATAATAATAAAAAGAAACAAAAAAAATCCAGTACTTTAAAGAAGTGATTGTACAGAGAAAGGGCAGATTCTTCACTGTAAGTATAGGAGCTGGTATAAAGAATACAGTGGATAATATGCGAATTGTTCATGTTGAACAAGACTTTAACTACCTGGCACTCCGTGCTGGTTGCTGCTCAGTGCCTGGGGGTGATGGATGCTGAAGAAGATGTTGAGGACAGTGACTGGGAGCAGGTCCCTGCCAGGCCAGGAACCTGGAAAGAAGATTATCATCTGCTCAGATATTAACTTTTTGAGGTAGTCACAGGGGAGTGTAAATTCAAGAGTTAGGTGTGTGCCTTCTTGAAATTCATTTGACAAAGGGAGAAAAGGAGTAGTTTCAGTTAGGGTGGACAGGAAAGACAATTCGACTGCATCTGAACTCACATTAATTTGTGGTTGTGTATTAATGTCTACAGTTCGTGCTGCAGCTTATCTTACTTCATTTTCCCCATCACGTCAAGGAGCAAGTGTTATATGTGATTCTCTGCCTGCCAGATGCTGGGCAGTGGTGTGGGAGGTGAATGCTCTGGGTCTCAGTCCAGGCAGGTGCAAGGGCAGCAGTGAGCCTTGTCCAGGGATTTGCCTGCTGAGAGATCCTTGTCATGGTCACTGGTCATGCTGTGTTCAGGGCTTGTTTCTGGCTGATGTCTGTGGAGGTGATATGTCTTCATAAAACATGCTGTGTTTCAGCAGCACAGCATTAGACGGTGTGGGAGCACATGCATTTTGCAGCTCACTGCTCTGCTTGGTGGGATCTGTTTAGTGACAGGTTATAACTTGGGATCTGAATTTTACTTCAAGAAATCAAAAGAGGCTCAGGAGGGATGTCCTAATGTGAGATTATTACATGCTGTTGAACATCAAGCAAGACTTGAATTAGAAAAGATGTTGCCACAGCTCAAAAACCAGCTCCTCAGTATTTTTCTAAGTCAGAGCAGAAATTGCAAATTTTTCCCAGGTGACATTTAATTTACATAAAAAATAAGAAACTCAAAGTTTACTCATCTATTCCATAAAACAAGGTGCAATGCATTGCTGATGGTTTGGGGTTTTTTTGCTCTGCTTGTATCAACCAACTTGCTGCCAGCGTAATATAAATTCATTCATGAGTAGTCAGAAATCTTTCTGCCCCATGTGGAGCTGCAGCTCTGGGGCAGGAGGCTTAGAATGTTGGTGGCCAAAAGGCTGAATCCCTATATAGAGGTGCTATGTTTTATATAGGTTTATATGCAAATCCAAATACCCTAGTTTCACCCAGCTGAAATGATGATTTATTTTTTTTTAGCCCATCACATAGTATGTAGTAACAGATTGCCTCTAGGAAAAACTATCAGTGTTGTGATGTGAAAGCAGTCTCTCGTGTTAATCCAGACTGATCTATATGGACTGAGGTATTGATTTCAGCCTTAGATAACAGAAGAGTTTCTTGCGGGGGTGATGGGTATAAAGAAGCGTACAGAAGCTGGTGATGCAAAGGTCTTTGTTCAGTTTGCTAAAGCTCATTATGGTCTTTCTTGCATAACCTGGTATTATGCAATTTCATTAAAGAGAAAAGTTGAGTATATATAAGGGTGGTTCCTATAATTACCAAATTTCTTTGAAAACTCAATTAAGAAGCCATCTGGCCCAGGGATTTTATTGACCTGTCACTGGCTAACTATGTTGAAAATTTAATCTTTTATGATTATCATTAGTAACTGCCCAGTGCTTTGAATAAACCTTTTTGTCTCCAAGTGTTGCCATCTTTAAATTTCAGAAGGTAATGAGGGGCATGTTTTTATAACATTAGAGGAAATGTTCTCTTAAGAGTGATATCAAATAAAATTTATAATTGAAATGCAAAGCAGACAGGAAATGTGAAAGCTTGTTTTTAGAGCCCTAATTCAGAAGACGTATGAAAAGGCTTGAATATGCATGTCCTTGCCCATAAAAATATCTTGAGACTGCTGGATTCCGGGTGGGTACTTTCTATGCTTGGGCAGATGGGGAAGTCCTGTGTCCTTCTGTGTGCTTCACCTCTTGGTGTCCCTTCTTCACACAGAGGGTGTCCAAGGTCATGCAGGTGTCTGCAGGCTAGAAATAAAGCCAAACCTGCAAACCAGTGTTTTTGGGAAGAATACTGTTAGACTGTGGTTGTCATCTTGGTTTTGTTTTGTGTCTGCTTGCTGTCAGTTTTTCCCCATAGCTGCCAAGCCCCTGGCCCACTGAGCAGCTCTGTGTATGCGAGATCAGATCAGCTTGAAGAAGCCTTGCTTAGGAATAATAAAAGTGCATTTGAAGTATGAATGGAAATTCATTATATTCTGAATTTTTGGTGATGCCTGGGAGGTGCCCAACCTGCCTGATCTGCTGGAGTAGCAGCCAGGGATCCTGGAGGCATGTACCACCACCCTTTTCCTGCTTCCTGGTCTGGATTATGTCCTTGTGAGCTTCAATCACCCCTTGGGGTTGTAGCCTACCCTGCATATCAAATCCTACCCAAGGCAGGGTGAAGCCCCACTCCTGTGCTACAGCTGGAGAGCCTGACATGAATTTTCCCACCCATCTCACCCATACCATCTAGGCAGTGTTGCTGAGTCAGTACAGAGGGTTATGTCTTCAGGCAGGCTGAGTCTAACCTGTCCCCATCAGTTATGAGGAAATTTCCTTACTGGAACACCCTCTGGAAAGCTTCATCCCCCTTTTTGCTCCTTTGGCTCTGATGATTTTCCATCCTGCTCTTGGATGCCGTGAAGAGTTCCTCCATCATCTTGCTATTAATTATAAATAGTATGCCAATGTTCTTGTGCATGAACCAGTTAAAATAAATTACATTCAGTGGGCATTCGGGCATATCACTTTTGTTTCCCTGAAGCATCTCACAGCACTTGCCAGCAGGCAACAGCCCCCCTTCCTTCCAAGGGATTTTCTCTGCCTGTCTTGCATGGAGAACTTTCCATGTCATCTCTTTAAATGAGATATTTACATTATAGTTATTTGTTAGCACATGCCTTCTCACTGCTGCCACCATTTTGGAGACATATCGATATGAGGCAGATGATAACCATTGCTGCAGACCCTGGAACCGGTAGGATGATAGAGGAGGCTTTTATGTTGGGTCCTCCACAAGCAGGTGGGTTGTGGCAAATTATCAAATACTGTAAGGAAAAAAGCTTTCCATCCCACTTACCTTTACCGATACTGATGTTTATTCTGTATATAAGCAGTAATTTATCAAAGGTAAGTACTGTGCTAATCTAGTATCATTTGGTAAACACACGTTGCCTTTTATCCCATTTTTCCAGGCATTCTTGCCTTTTAAATCTCTTTTGAAGTCTCACATATGTTTGAGGTCAGATTAATCAGGTCCCAATCTCTTTCCCTTCATGGCTTAGATAAAAAGATATAAATGTTGCATTTGGAATTCTTCAATGAAATATGTAAAACCTCGGCTTACCTAGTAACAGAATGAGGTGTTGAGTGTGGGGCTCATTTTAGGATATATTGTATTAAAACTATGTTTACCTATTAATGGCGACTTATCCACTGGAGTCCTTTAATATGAATTGCTATTACTAAAGAAGTACTATTTCATCTGGCTTTACAGTTGGCCTTCCTCCATTGGCTCCTTAGTGCAGCTAATTTACAAAATTGCATTTAGATGAGTCCCTCATGAGAGACCCAGAGTTCACATTTTTCTTTTAATAGACATGTTAGTCTTCCTGCATGCTAAAATCCCATAAATGGCTCTTTCCTCTTCACATGCAAGACAGCTATTACATATCAACCAGTGCATTATATTCCCAGCCTCACCTCGGGGAATTACAGAGTAGTCGTGATGCTTCTTTCAGCTGAAAGACAGGCTTTTAAATTGGATAATTTATATTTATGTAGTGGTTGGTGTCCTTTATCGGAGAAGCCTTGTAAAAAAGCTTCTTTCAACAAAGTTAATTTCAAAAAATAAGTTAATTCAATACAAATAAGATTATGTTTTTCTTCAGGGTGAAGCCTTTGAAATTTAAATTGTTTTAATTTTGAGCTTGCTGTTGGCAGCTTAGTACATAGTCCTGTGAAATTCCACAGCTGATGTGTGAAATACTTTAGCTGGTGAAAATATTTGGATGATGTAGGGATTCTCTCCTCCTCAACCTCAGTTTGACTTCGTGAAAGTATCTCTCTGTGTAGGGATGAAGGGACGAGTGAGCATAGTGAGTAAATGTGTCCTTTCTCTTTAGGTAGTGTAGCTGTGGGTAGAAAAGCCAGCTAGAATGAAAGGAATGAAGCCGCAAAGTCCTCTGTAGAGTTTTGCACCATTTCATGTGTAAGAGGAGTATCTGCTCTGCAGGCACATTGGTCTGTGGCAGCTCTAGTTCTGTTTGTGTAGGAAAAGTTGTAAGTCCAATTAAAATATTCCTCTTAGTCCTTCCTGGTCGTGGAACTCTGCAGCTGCTCTTTGGTGCTGGGAAGAAAAAGCCTTGCTTTTCTGTAGTAGGTTTCTTCCTATGACAGTTTAAGCTGAATTCTGGGCTTTGCATGGTGCAGTATTTTCTGTGAGTTTAGTGGACTGATCACAGTATGAACCCAAAGTCAGTCCACAAACCAGACCTACCTGTGTTGCAAGACCCAGCCTTTACTGCAATATTCTTAATTCTCTGTTCTTTGTATGAGCAAGAAGAACATGTTTTGGTATTAATTGCTCAGGTGCAGGCTCTGTTGCTTGCACCTGTGTGCAGAAATGTGCTGAGGAATTCACCTTTTATATACGAAGAGAAAAATCAGCATGGCAGTTGCCACTCTTTTTACAAGAGAAGCGGGACTTTGCATCCTCACAGGACTGACTGACTTCAGATGGTCCTTGGCAGACACAAAATGATCTGAAAGTGGCACATTGTTTTTAATTTTCTGTCTGAAGTAGCTTGCATTGAATTTAGTTACAAAGAAAACAAAAATCATGCTAATCAAATGTCATTTTCTTACCTGTGACTACATCTGTGCTGTTGATTTTGCAAACCTGTTTGCAAAGTTCTTGTTTAATGCAAGATTCTCTCTAATCTGTAATGTCTGCAACTTTAGTTGTTTGTTTGGGTTTTTTTCCCCAGGAGCTGTGTTTATGATTCACATGAGAAGGGTTGCTGGGGAGGATGGCCAAGAGATGCTGGTAAGTAATGGTGATGCTTGGGGCTGGGCAGGAGACAAGCCTGCATCCCTTGCTCACAGCATGGACATGCTTCCCTCAAAATCTAGGCCTTGAAATGGCCTTCTCACATCAGTATATCAGCTGTGGGAAGTGATGCCCAAGTCCTTCATTACTTGAAAAATGAACGTGAAGGCAAAGTGTGGGTACAAATGGTACATTTCTGTTGAAATTGATTTTATTCACAACATGAATGCTGTATTTTGCACAGGTCAGCGTTTTCTTGCCCCCCTGTACCTCAGTGTCACCTGAGCAGCCTCCTGAGGAGAAAATGCTTAAATTATCCCTGTAATGTCAAAACCAAATGTTTTGTCTATAGTTCCTTGACCGGGGAAAAGGTAGGTGTGGACCAAGGGAAATGTTTTATGAATTCCTGTGAATTTTGGTTAAGTGCTTCTGTTTAGGAAAAATTCAACATTAAAAGTTTCATTTTGATATTTCAAAGAAAAACATCGATTTATTTTATTTTTCCTGTTCCAAATTATTTTATTTTTAGTGTAGCCATCCTATATATTAAGTGTAGGTATTGATCACAGTTCTTGTGAACCATGTTAAATTGGATTTGGCAGATGCTAATGTCTGTATAAAAAACAAGAAAAAAAGGCAACATCCTGCTGCAAAGGGGACTGGCACTGCTGGCATTGTCTTTCCTGTCTAGTGGATTTCCGTGACAGCCTCTGGTGGCCCTTTGTGGTTCAGTTGCATATTACCACCAGGAAAATTTGTTTGCAAATCTGGTGTCTGCTGCCGTGCTGATGTTGAGGTCTTCGCCGCACTGCAAAACAGTGATTCCTGCAGTGCATCCTGTCTCTTTTGTGGGGTACAAGCTCCGCCACTTGGCAATTTCTCCAGGGAATGCAGATAAATCTCCCCTGCTCCTTATTTTTGGGGGTTTCCATATGTCTTGAATACTATGCTGACAGTGGAGTTCCTTGTCGTGTTTCCTTCCTCGCCTTTTGAAGGAGGCCCCCATTGATGCCATACAGGCTGCCGCAGCAGTGCATCAGTCAGGTGCAGGCGCAATTAATGATAATCCAAGGTTTTACTTTGTTTAGACTGATGCAATCTTTTAAATTTTATAAGTCAGAAGAGGCCATTTATCTCATTCCCCAGGCACCACTAATGACTAATTAAAACCCATAATTAACTGGAGCAAAACCAGGAGAAATTGCAAGGCAGCAGAAACGCAGCTCCCCACCACCTGGAGCTGCATCTCCCCGCACGCTTGCACCCTGAAGGCTGGCCTGAAAAGGGGGCTGACATAAGCAAGGTGATGATTTCTTTTCTTGCAGTTTGCTCACCAACATTAAGGTTTAGTTTATAAGTAAGATGGTTAATTTTTTCTAGATTAATTTTGGCTCAAAAAATCAGAAAGGGTGGTGAACTTTGGTTGGTATTACTAAAGCAAGAGAAGCAATGAGCAGACCTGCCCTAAAAAAACAATGGATACCTACACATGTATACAATGATGTATATACTCAGTTATTTAAGGATTTTGTCACTCAACAGCAGCCAAACCTCCAAACCATTTTAATGCCATACCAGCATTTATCCACATATAATACTTCATGTTCCCTTGCAAAGCTTTGGTGTTTCAGCTGGCTGTAATTCCAGTACTTCTGAAAGTACAGGCTGGAAAGGGCATTATAAAGAACTTGAGTCAGTATGAAACAGGATCTTTTTTGAGGTTCTTCCATTCATTCCTACTTCAGACTGACAGATGAAGTGTCTGAGTTTGATCTGAGCTCTATGAGATCCAGTTGGGATTGTGCTTTCAACGAGCAAGCGCATCTTGCTGAGTAGCCTATGGGAAGATGAACATCATACTTTCCAAGTGCTTCCACTTGTCTTGCACAGTGCAAGGACATTCAAAAGAAACATTTTTGAGATAAATGAGTTTCTAAAATATATGACTCCAAGTACAGTTGATCATTGCTCTGTAAAGCTTCTTGAATGAAGAAAATAAGCTCTGTAAAGCTTTAAATAGAACAGTATTCACAATAAAATCAGAAAGGGGAAGTACAGCTGAAATAGGTCCTGGGCAGGCTAGTTGATTACAAATGACAACTAATAAAAGGGGTAGGAATAACAGCACCAAAATTAAAGAGAAATTAATTTGAATCTGCATTATTTCTGCTGTTTTTCTTGGTCAGGCTGGGCTTTGCACCATACAGATCTGCTCTGGGGCTTAAAAGGGGTTTTGTGCTACGAATCGGCTGGTTTTAGAAGGGAGATGTCAAAAATGTACCATTATATCAAAAAATGTGGAGACTATTGTTGGACCAATAAATACATAGCAGGCTGAACCAGGAACAGTATCGGGGGAAATTACTTCTAAACTAGCCATGGTATTAGAAGAATAATTAAGCAGTATTTACTTACAATTATATCCAATAACTTTTTTATGCTGTGATTAATTAAATTCTAAAATTTCCTCATAGTCTCCACATATATTAAACATGGGAATTGATTTCCTCCAACAACTCATTAAGGTTCTGAAATGCTGTGGATTAATCAGTTATTCTTTACTTTGCATTGTAAATCTTTACATGCACATCAATCAATCAGAGCTCCCAAACAGCCAGCAGGGAGCTGCAAATCACTGCCGAAGCCACTTGCCTCTGCATTTATATATTAAATCTTAGCTCTTTGTCTGTTCAGAAAATAAAACCAGTTTCCACTTAAGCCATTACACATTTTTTAACATTGGGTTTTAGTAATCTCCCTCTCTGAAGAGGGGAATTTCACACTGCCACAATGCAGGCACTAAATGCTGATGTAGATGGGAGCATCAAAAGTCATCTCCAGGTGCTTTCATGTCTAAATCCAGTATTTGCTAGATGTTTCTATGTGGAATTATTTTATTTTAAGATAATTGTTGAATTATAAAATCTTATTCAAATACACAGTTGTTTCTATCTCATGCACAAAATAGGTGAATGTTTTCATCCAGACAAGGAAATCTGAAGCAAAATCGGAGGTCTGAAAGTGGTAAATTCTGCGGGAGCTGGGACTGGGGCTCTGCAGCATAGGCACATTGCATTTGATTAGAAAAGGTGTCTTTTTATATGTAGTGCTTGGCCCCCTCAAACCCCTTCCTCTGCAAAATGGAGAAGATACCAGCATCTTCAGGGATACTAGGGGACTGCATTTTTCAGGCTTAAAATGAAAACAGCTGTTTTGAAGGGAGAGTTTCATGCAGATACCCCTGTGTGATAACACAGCAGCAAGATGCATCCAGGATTCATTTTCTGTTGGGCAGATGTATTTGGAAGTGACTGAGTGCAGGCGGGATGAGACAACTTTTTCTTAACACAATATTTGAATTAGTTTAATAATTGCATTCTTACATACATTAAAGTCGGATTATTGAAATTTGGTGAAGGCTGTTAGAGCTGTCTAGTAGCTTTTGTTTGGCTGTAGTATCTAAGAGCTGAAATGTCAAACAAATACAGTGCAAAGAGATTGCTGAAAATTTCCAGCAAGTGTTTCCAAGCTAATTAGCTCCCAAGAGGTATGAGATTTGAGCAGAGGGAGCCAGCTTTGCTTTTCTTTTCCATTGGCATTCAAGGAGTGTAGAGCTTAAAATCTCTAGCCATAGCTGATCGCCATAAATGATTAATATGCTATTTATAAGATACAATTTCTTCAGTATGCGATAGGTGCATTTTAGTCAGCCTTTCAAGGCTCTTAAAACCAGATTACAGTGAAACACTGCTTGTTAGGTCTGGCAGTGGTCAAAAGCCTAAAACAATTCATCATGTATTTTCTTACAGTCTTGTGAAGATGTATTGATGCAGCATATATGACACACATCCTGCCTGATGATGTCAAGGACAGACCTTAAAAACTTCTTTTCTGTGATAGGTGACAGATTGCCCTGGCTGTGGCTCAGGAGGAGTTGCCTGTGCTACAGATATGCACTGGTGAAGAGGTGTGTGATGTGCCTGTGAATGCCAAGGAGCCGCACCCTGCTCCAGCAGGACCACCCTGCTCCAGCTCTGCCTGGGCAGTGAGGGCCAAAGCACCATGGCTTGTAAAACATAGCAGACATATAGTTAACTTCAGCAGATGGGAACTGCTTCTTCATAAAAAGCTGGTTAAACCATATTGTCCCTAGTTAAATTATATGTATATACATGTTTGGATGGATATATGTTTAGTACTAGCTCTGTAGATCACATTGCATATCACTTATCTAACTAATTAGTTGGGTGAGGAAAATATGCCTTTAGCTTTGTTAATTTAACTCCTGGTTTAAAGGCTATTTACAAGAGGGTTTGCAAGCGCAAGAATGCAGGAGCTCCTGGATTTTGGCTGACTGGCTGTCTTAAAATCTGCTTGTTGGGCAGAAATCCCTTGTTATTTAAAGAAGCAAATAGGAATTAAGCAGATTGGATACGAGCAACTTGCACAGACCCTAGCTTTCACAGCTATAGCTGTTTGCATCCTTCCTGCTCTACCAGGCACCAAGCAGGAAACAGCTCTTCTTCATTTCCATCTGCTGTCCCAGGGCCATCAATCAAGCTCTCACCGTGGTCATGCAGCTGACCCACCAGGTCTTGGGAACGTGGGGATCGGCAGCCATGGCTCCTGGGGAGAGCAGTGAGGGTTTTCCTGCATGGAGAGGTGAGGAAGAGAGGCTGAAGCACAGGAGATCAAATAACTTCATGGAAAACTGTTTTTTTTGAGGCGTGAAGAAGCACTGAGGGTTGGTTTTCTCCTCTTGGCATCTGACTTGAGAATGAACTGAGGAATGTACTGCCCAATGTGGGAACTGTCAATCTTTCCAGCTTTATTTTGTGCTCAAAAATCAGGGTTTGTGACTGAGAACAGATGCACATGTACCTTTTGTGTGGCATGGTGGGAGGCAATTGCGCAGCCTGCTGGGGAGTATTTCATGGTGTGGCTTGCAAACTGTCTTGAAAAAGGCTTAAAGATGTAATATTAGAGATGGATTTTCACTCTCTCTCTTTTATTTTTTTTAAATCAGAGTATAATGTGGCAAGCTTAACTCTTGTAAGGCATCATCTGCAGCATCTGTACAATGTCTAACTCCTGCGGCAACTGCAGGGCAGAGAAAGGCGCCACGCAGCTGTAGGAAAATCTAAGTTTCTTAGTAATTCTATTCATTCCTCCTTTAAACAAACTGCGTATTAGAAAAAGATTTGCACCTTTGCAGTGGCTGTGAAACAGCAGTGCTCAGGCTTCATTGCAGGAATAGGTAGATATTTATTTCCTAATTCACACAGTTTATTATGAAACCAGATGACTCTTAAAAACTGGATTTGCTGTAGATGGAAAAGAGAACTTCATTGCACTGCATGGACAGTGGTTGTCTTTACATGCAAGGGGCTTAGTGTATGAAAGTCCCCAGACAGGGCTGGAGGGAGGGCATGGCAACGGGAAGTAGTTCAGTCTGTGTCTGATGGAGCTGGCATGCTCACAGAAAATAGTTCCTCCTTGCCCGAGCTATAATTAGCTGACTTTGAATTACACTAAACCGCAGTTAATTTTAATTTCCGATAAAAATTGGATAATAAAAATTGGATCTTTTTCTAATAGTGCATTATTATCTTACAGATAGAGTAATTCAGCTTATTAATTATTCCAAGATATCCAGGTCTTCCTGTCTTTAAGAGGAAAATCCACATTTCTTTTCTCCCATGGACTTGTCTAGGACAGATTGGTGCATGTTACCATCATAGGTCTTGTGTAACTATATTTTGCCGGTCCTTCTCTCGAAGGCGGCTACAGCCTGTGGCCATGGGATGTTCAAGGTCTGCCAGGAGGATATGGATGCTGCAATTGGGTCCCCGCAGACAGCCCACTGTAGGGACAGGGAGAACCCAGCAGCCCCACTGGTTCCGGCCTTAGGCAGGTGACAATGCATGTGGTTCAGGTCCTATGTCTGAAGGAAGAAGCAACAAGCATCATCACTTGCGTAAAAAAATTAAGGGCTGATGTCCAGGCAAAAACTTGCTTCCACGAGTAGGTGCCTAGTTTTATCACAGAAAGGCCAAAGAAAAGTCCTTTTCTCTCTCTGCACACGGATTTGTGCACAAGATGGCTCATCCATGGTAGGCAGATGGTTGCAAGATTGCTGTTTACTTTGCTATTTCTTCTTCTAAATTGTTTTTATTTTAGTATGTGAAAAAGTAATTATGAACAAAATCTAGTTAAACCCAAATCCTTCTAACAGAGTATATGAAGCTGTGCTGACCATAGTGAGGCAGGCATATGGGGGGGTAAGCATATGTGGGTCAGGGCAGCTGTAGCTCTGCCAAAGATCTTGTTTCCTCCCTTTTTTGCATAAGCAAATGACAGAAATGAGATTTGGGATCTTGATACAGCACTTGGCTCAAAGAGCAGCTTTCCAGTTATCTTATTATTTGAGGGAAGGAACTGAATTTTTCTCTAACCAATGTTATCAAGATTGGACACACATTTTTTTGTGGACAGAACCTCTGTGTTCATATAAAAAATGAACGAACCTGAAATCAAAGTGTAAACCAAAGATTGAATTTGGAAATGCTGTCGCTGGTGTTAAGGAAGCTGTGGGGGTGAGGGTGAGGGGATGGGCAGTGTCCCCAGGCTTCCCAGAGAAAGGGTCTGGTGCTCCCTCATGGTTGTCCAAGCCCCTGGCACCAGTCAAGTGTAACTTTTTGACACTGGAACTGGGTTTTGGCATCATGCGAAGAGTGCAAACAACTCATTTTCATTTGCTATTATATTATATATACCTGTATCAGCTGTACTGCTCTCTGCAAAGCTGTTCAAAGAAGGGAGCTTTTCCTATCATCTGCTGTTATAAATTGAAGGGAACTTTGTGAAGTGTCTAAAGGCAGAAATCCAATGCTCTGAGAAAAAGACAAACTTGGGTGCACAGAAAGGATGTGTAACGGAGACCTTCAAGCCGTATCAGGACAGGGTGTCCTGTGTTCTGTGAGAAAAACAATAGCATGAATAAATGAAGAAGTGATGGAGCTGGGAGTTATGGCTGTGCTGGCATGGTTGTTGGGACGTGCTGGCATGGTTGTTGGGACGCACTGGCTAAGAGAAGTAATGTGCACAGTGGGCTGTCAGACAGCAGATAGAAAATCATCAAAAAAACCCCCAACCTCAAAAGACATTAGCTCCGAGCAAAATATGCTTCATCAGCTTGGCAACTTTCATTACCTGTTGGTAATGATCGCTCTTCAGTCACAGGGAGACAGAGGACAAATTTAAAAAAGTAATCTACTGAGCATGTTACACGTTTCAGACTTTCAGAGCAGTAATTCAGACAGAATCTAGCTTAGGAAAATCCCTTGTCTCGCTAATATTCACACACTGGCTCTCTGCTATGGCTCCTTCCTCTGCCCAGCCCCTTGGAGCCTGTAACTCTAACAAGTTAAGACAGCTTCAGCATCTTTCCAGTCAAAAAAGTGCCTGTTTATTTCCACATGCCAAGATATTTGACAGAAATAGGTATTCTAAATGTGCAAATGTAGCAACAAGGAATGCAGCTGTGGGCAGGATACTTTCTAGATATTTACTCATGTTCGTCATGAGGCCATGCTGTGTCTGTGTGGCTGGATCGGGAATGTCAGGGGCTCTGCGTGGAAAAGTCTTGTGGCGCAAAGAAGTAACTTTGTGATTTAGTTTTGCAAAATCCAGAGTGATTTTGCTGAGACAGATTTTGTTCCTGGCTCTCCCCCAGGTGTGGAGCTGCCATTTTGGAGGGATGCTTTAAACTTGAAGGACTCTTACACAAAGGCCAGGAATTACTGCCACACAATTACTTCTCAGGTTAAATCCTGCAAGTGGTAGGAGATCCTCTTTAGTCTCAGTCCTTAGAAAGGACCATTGGTCACCTGATCTGACCTTTCCTTCATCACAGGCCATGAAGCCTCACCCCAGCGTCTCTGTATTAAAAGCTCACAGATATTAGTTAGACCCAAGTGTTACAGTCCTTGAGAAACTCACTGTGTCACAGGAGTGTGAGGCATCTGTACAGTCAGAGAGCTCCTGAAATATGATTTATGCTTCTACCTTTCCTGGGTCTCCCAGGTTTCACTTCCTCCAAGCAATCAGAGATTCTATCAATTTTTATAACTCCGACATATTTTCTTAATTTTTGGTGGAGTTGCTTGCTAGATGGTGAAACTGGCTGCTTCTGTCCTTAGGTCCTTTCCTACCATGGCAACAAGAAGGGCTGGTGGGAGCTGACAGTGCTATGTGAGGAAAATCGGGAAAGTGCAGCTATCACATAAGGTTAGGGTGGGAAAATTAAAATAGGGGGACTGGAAATGTGATGCAAATCAAGACTGCCAATGAAAACATTTCTCAGGTGGTTGGTGGAGGGGAATGACAGAGAAAGGTTAAATTCAGGGAATTCCAAATTAAAAAAAAAAAAAAAAAGAATTTTGGGAGGAACTTGGGGAAACATGGAGGAAGAAGTGGGTGTAAATGAAAGCACGAGGAATTGTTTGAAAGTCAGCATGGGTTCACATTAAAAACACAAAATCAAGTGGGTGTGAGAAGCCATGTGCTGTCCCCCACCTGCCTGGCCTCCCTCTGCTGTCTTTGGCTCAGGTGTGTGTTTCTGGGGCAGCTCCTGCCAGTTCCTTTACCTTCATTATTGATTTACTAATAAATAAGGGAGTAGGGTTTTGCTGCTGCTTTGTGTGCCAATCAAAGCAGGCTTGCTCTAAATTCAAGCACTGCAAGCTCATTCTGGCCTGGGGAGCTCAAACTTGGTCTGCTTCCTACTTGCTGCCAGCAATAACATACCCACCGAGAAGCCAGTGGGTGACTGTACTGTGGGCAAGGCAGGTGAGGAGACAGCTAGCTCTGCTGCAGCACCCTGGGCTCTGACCCCAATGCACCCAACCTGGGATTCTGCCAGGAAACAAAGCACAGTTTTTAATGAGATTTCCAGGTTTCAGCCATCACACTGATGCTCTATCTGCCTCTGCACTAGTCTTCAGTTTCCTACATTTGTGTTGCCAGCCTGTGGTTTGCTCAGTAATTTCAGTCCAGCTTGGAGGCAGAAAACGGCATCAGCCCTATAATCAAAGTAGAGTTTGCTGACACATTTAGACAAAGTGTCCAGTACCAACCTGAATGTGATGGTACAGGCAGTGTCCAAGTCATCACCTTTGCCTTCAACAGTAATTGGCTTGGGCCAATTTCTTCATGTCCTGAAATGCCTGATCTTCCCTACTTTGTTAGAGACACCCCCTTTAGCTTGTACTAATGATGCTATTAAAAAACATGTTATCTTCCAACACAAATGCCCATCTCCCCTGTTAAGAAACACAGATTTGCAATGCAAACCAGAAAGGAAGTTTTGGAGAGCATTTTCATCTTACATTTTAGGAGATGCTCTGTACTGAGTTGATTGCTCAGCCACCACCAGGAAACCTCCTTGTCCCAGCCCACCGGTGGCATCAGTCTGGCTTCAATGCGTGTGTCTGTGGTGAAAAAATAATTTGAGATCCTGAGCAGGACACCCAGCCATCCTTAGGATCTGCCTCCTGCAGCATAGACCTCACCAATGCTCCCATCCAGCTGCAGGATGCCACTGCCCTTAGAAGCGAAGGGAGATATGTAGAGGAGGGGAGAAATGGGATTATTTGAAAAATGCCTTTGTGCTTATTCAGATGGCAGATGGACTTGGCTGGTGATTACCAGACGCAGCCATGTTCCCAGCACTGGGTCAGTGGGGACAGCCTGGGCTCCGACAGCCATATGGTGCCTTGCTGAACTTGACATCCACACAGCTGGGCACAGCTGGCACCTCTCAGCTGCTCCATCTGCAGGGCTGGAACTGAATACTGGAGATGAACCAAATGTTGTAGCATCGCTGACATTAAGGATGCTTCTGCTTCTATATATACAAAAATGGGCAGCAAATATTTTGCTCTTTGTCATGGAGCTCTGCTGCCTTCTCCGGCATCGCCTTCTGTGTCACTAATGAATTCTTGTTTGTTTGTTACTGTTTGATTTTCTTCCCACAGAGGACTGATTTATTAATAGGAAGAAAACAAGCAATAAAGAATCCTTCCAGTTATTTATCTTAGCTTGACTTCTTACTCTTCTTTGTTAGCTAAATTAAAAACAATCCAGAACTACAGGAACCTTACTTCTAATTTGGAGAGCTGTAATTATTAGGAGCTATATTTACCAAGACACTGTCTGAACTGGTAACCAGATTTTAAATGAGTGCATTATTAAGGTAGGGAATAAAAGAAGACTAATTCAGTTGCACAGTTTAACCCACACTGTGTGAAGCCTCTTTTCCCTTTTCACGCCAAGAAAGTGTTTATTTACAATTTTTTCATGAGTTGACTTTCACTTTGCATACACTACTACAAAAATATCTAAACACAGCAGACAGCACATTCCTGAGATGTGCTGGAGCTGGGGTTCAGTGCACAACACCAAAATTAACCATATTTACTACCACCAATTGTTGTGTTTTCTACAAATTCAGATTTAAACACTTTCTTATTGATCATGGTTGCTTATACCTTACGGAGTCTTTTGACCAATAAAAAATTTGCAACTAGCAGTATTTTTTGCTTATTATTTCAGCCGTGAGTTGTTTATTTTCCTTCTGTTGGCTGAAAATGCATAAATGTTTAGACAAGTTTAGCCTCAGTGTGCTGCCACTTTTGCCACATGCTTGAAAACATCTGAATTATCTCTGTAAAATGTATTTTAGCTTCCTGGCAATACTAAAAAAAAACCTAAACAGATTTGTTTATGTGACTAAAGAGCATTCTAAAATCCTGTGAACTCACCTTGATACATAACAGGAATTTGAGTTGCCGCTGTACCTCTGTGCTGGGTTTAATAAAATTCATATCAAATTGGTATGAGCTATTTGAAGTTTGTGCTGGCATTTTGGCTTATATGTGTGTATACATTATTATACATTATATGTATTATACATTATTATACATTATATGTATAATATATGTATTATATGTATACATACTTACAATGCTATTTAATTTTTGACCCAGCATTGTTCCTAGATGAGCCTTGTAAAATGAGCTGAGCTGCAACCTGCACATCTTTGCAGAACGATTAGAGCAGTATCCAAATCCGCCTGTAAATTCAAGTTTCCCTTCATTTCCATCGCTATACGTCTCTGAATGACAGCAAATTCATTCCTGAGCTGGAGACTTGCCAGAAGTTTCTCTTCTCGCTGTCTGTGGGCTGCTCGCTCCCGCTCTGGCTCTTTCTTTTTTTTTTTCTTTGAGGTTTTTCTGATGCCTATAGAGTGAGCTCAACTCAAAGGTTTGCAGCTTCGCTCTCGTCTGCTATTCTGTATGAGCCAGCCTGGGTGCCAGTACGGTCAGGAGTAGCGTGTGAACATCGGATTTCTGCCTTGTTTCCCTGCAGGTGACTCAGAAACTTCACAATGCGGCTGGTAATGTATTTAATTTTCTAAATAAATACTTAAGTGTTCCTCTCGTGCAGCTTTGTCAGCTTTTGGATAGACCGGCATCCTTACAACTAATTAAATAAAGAGATGTCGGGAGGTGGCGGGTGCCTACTGGGACATGGATGCTGTTTGTTTTACTCTCCAGCCAGAGATGTAGAGGCAGATTTCCTCCAGGAATCTTAGATCAAGCAGCACTTTTTCCTTTAGATAGAGAAGCTTGAACAAATACAGATTAACAGATGAAATTTCTAATGTGCACAGAGCTGCAGTAAGTTTATTAGGGAAACTGAAATTTATGGCTGTGTTATGCTGTAGGCTCAGAAAGGAAAGAATCGTCTTCATGTGCTAACAATTTAAAACAGTGTTTGAAAGAGATGCCTGAGGATTCAGAAGGCTCTGCTGAGCCGTGGTCATGCTGCTGTGGCAGAATTTCTCTAGGTTTAACTGCCCTTTTCTTTTGCTCTGCAATTATTAGAAAATAATGTGGCTATGGGTTCATGGGGTAACCCTACAGGGCTTTTCAGCTTCGGTATTCAGCAGGCATTTCAGCTTCTCTAAATACAAGCCTCTGAATAGTAAGCAAATCAATGTAGGGCTCTTGTAGCCAAGAGTTCAGCTGTTTGTCAACACATAAAATTTCACAGCTCTCATCGGGCGCAGTACAGGCAGCTTCCTAGATTCTTATGAAGTCATCCAGGAAATGCTGCAGGGACCAATCCTGGCTCTGACAGTGGTCAAAGGACTGAAGTAATTAATCTCAGATTTATTTTCTAATTATGTTTTCCCATTCCTAGAAATAAGCAGAGATTTAGTTTGGAGGGGCTACTTGTCTGTATTTAGCATCGGAGCTCTTTTAAGAGCAAATTCTGCCTCTTTTCCTTCAGCAAGACTTCCCTCAAGACTAGCTTACACAGTGTGTTATCTTTACACCTGATGATAAGCTGTAAATCATCTCAGTACAGTGCAGAAATAGCCCACGAGGCTTTTTCATTTTCTTCTGCTTACAAACAGATAGCTTAAATGTTTTATGCCTCATTACAGAGCTATCCATCAGAAGGCAATGTATTGAAATGACTATATGTAAACACCACAGGGTAAAAAATAAAGCTAGGTTCTATTAGCTCTGAAGAGATAGAACAGACTAACCTGCTTCTGAGACAACACTTGAAGGTAAAGCTAATTGTGAGTGGTAGCTCAGGCATCTCATGGTGAGGGTTCTGATGCAGCAGGTGAGGATACATCCTGCACAGGCAATTCTTCACCACATAGCATCCGCTGCTTTTCTTCATTCTGTGGGAAAGGAGAAGGAAGTTTAACGTGTTGCTATTGATATATCTGACATGGCATAGAAGATATGGCTCTTAGTTTTAGTGTGGGCAAATGTAAATATTGAATTATCATTTCTACAAAGCTAAAATTAATCTGAGCTTTTCTGTTTTCCAGGGCAACTTGTCAGACAATGTAAACTAATTTGCTAAATTGCGCAGGAAAAAAGAATGTATTAGGAATATCTAATTTACCTAGAGCTGGATGTGTTTTGATTCCCTTTATTGCCTGTTTCAAGTTTTTCAGCTTTCCAATAGGCTAGAGAAACTGTATAGGTAGTCTTACAAACAAAAGAAATACATAAAGTATTTACCTTAGTAGTAGGATGCTAGGATTCACTTAATGTTCACAGTGTAGCACTGAAAAGCCCTGTGCCTTATGTCAAATTATTTTCTCACCTGCTTGCGCTATGCATTCAAAGTACGGATACTGTATGAGACCTTCACATGCTAAAAATCTCTGGCCTCTTAAAACTCTGATTTTATGTTACTTGAGGGTCCTTACTTTTGCAGGTTCTTACTTTTGCAGTTTGTGGACTTGTGTAATCTCAATAAAACCAAGAAGGCTATTTATGTGCCCAAGAGCTAGATCATCTGTTTTGTTTAAAAGCTTGAAATATGGAAATTAGATCAAATGCAAGGAAAATGTTCACATTTACAGTAATTTCCCTGGATATTCCTAAAGAAAATACAGTAATAAACAACACAGTTTGTTAGTATGTTCTGTGAAGGTGAAATCTTATTATTTCAGAATGCCTGTAACTGTTATACAGACCTGTAGCTGTATGTAAGCTTTACAGTAAAACCGATACTTAACAATTTTTGTATCTGAAAAGCTTGCATTGTCACATCTCAGAGCATTAGAAAGACAGTAATTCAGGCGGGTAGAAGTGTAGACTCCAGATTTTGTCCCAGGTCTCTATGCTGTCCAATGAGCAACAGGGGCAACTGAGTTCAGATACACTCCTCTGTAACAGGTTGGATGAGTAAATACAATGTGCAAAATCACCTGCAGCAACACCAGAGGTCACATAAAAATTTCTAATGAAACAGTGATGATGTAGTGAGCTTAATTGGAGTTTGTTCACAAGATAGATGAAGTCAGCTCTGCTCCCCCTGGATTCGACCGAAGCTAGGTCTGGAGACATTTTCATTTAGCAAGGTCAGATCCATCCAACAGCATATAATGTGGTTTTTAGAAAAAACAATGCTGGGAAAATATCTACTAGGCAAGAGTAATAATCAAGTCTTTTCTTCAGCATCTCTAGAGGAACAGTAGAGTCAATTGAACTTAGACAATACTTCATTTAAAGGTATGTCAAAGAAGTGAAGACAAACGTGGCCTAAAATTGTCCTTAGGAAAACTGTGAATGATGATAAGTGGGTGTTGGTAGAACCAGGCTAACATGGTTTGTAGACACTGAAATGGGCCATTAATTTGAACTAGATGATCCAGACTGAGCTCTTGGGAGGCAAAGTGGAGAGAAGCTCCCAGCCCGTATGACTAGGTGCATTTCCCATGCAGTTTGCATGACTGATGTAGAAATACCTTGAAGCAAGAGGCTTCAAAGTGGAGGCAGCCACTTTCAGAGATGGCATTTGATCCCTAGCATTGACTGTAACAATGCACCTCCAGTGTGGTCAGCCCTCCTGCTGGCCATGACATCTCAGAGGAGCTGGTTCCTGGGAAAATACTAAAAGTGAAGTACACGTAATTTGGCTAAACAGGAAAGGATTTGGAACATAAACCACTCATCAGTCTGAAACGTTGTAGTTTTCAAGGAAGAGGATTGAAAGGAATGATTTATTGTGGTGGGAAGAGATGTAATGAATAAGATTATGAAGGCGTAGTTATGCTGAATATAAGAAAATTTTCCTGTTGTATGGCCTTTTTATAGTATGCAAAATAACCTCTACAGGGAGCCAAATGAAATTTTACTACTTAAGCCCTGAAAAAGAGCTGTGACAAGCTCTGTGCCCAAATGAATATGGCACATATTGGATCAGGCAACTGGATTAATTCAAAAAAAACTCTACTACTGTTCTGTGGCAAAAGAAATTTGTAGTAAAACTTGAAGTTATTTTAGGAATTCAATGAGGTGCTTAAATAGGACTATTAAATTGTAAGTGTTTAAAACACCTATAAAATATAGGTGTTCAACAGGGCTATTAAACGCAAAGTGTAGCTGAGGTGCATTTCCACATCAGCAGCACTGTTCAACCTTTCTGGCAAGAAATTAGAACAGTAAAACTAGGAGAACATAGTAAACTTGTCCAATAATTCTTGCACAGGACTGAGCATATCGTATCTGATGCTCTTTGCTAGCCAGCTGGATATGGAGATTGGTGTAATCAACCCACTATGCCCAATTTTAACTGACATATCTGAAAACAGCTAAGCTACTTAAATGCAAAGGCATTTGCACGAAAGTGCTCCCAAGCCTTTTGCCTTTCTGAGAGGTGGCAGTACGGTTGACAATCACTTTATAGAATTACTCAAAAGTACTTGTAAAACCACTTTGTAGTATTCATGGCAGCAAGAATCCACTGCTCCCACCAGCAACAGATTTTGCTGAACTTTCTGTGTCCAAAGCTCCCCTTCCTGTGCAAAGAGCACAGGAAAAGGAAGAAATTAAATGTGTTGGTGGCCTCTGATCACATTCCCTTGCCGGTGGGTTTCATCTGTGCAGTGATTCTGAGGTTTTATGAAATGCTCTCATCTTAATGCATTGAGTACTATCTTAGTGCATCAAGCTGAAACCAAGGGAGGCTTCTGCTACAGTGTTTTGGTTGTAATTACTGCTATTGCTGCACCTGAAATACCTCTAATTAGCCTCAGCTTGGCTGGCTGAGAGTGCAAGAAGCCAATTATCCAGGTGTCAGCATCTCCACCTTAATGGGGTGGGAGTTAGTGCTGTTTCTTTTCTTGCTTGGCCCCTTGGGTAAGAGCCAGTATCTTCTGGAACTGGGAGTGGGCAGGTTTGCCTTCTCATTGCCAGATGTTAGAGCTGTCATCTACCTTCTGTTTAACTGTTGTACTTGTGTAGTGGTGGGGAGCAACAGGTAAGAGAGCGTTATTCCTCTTCTTGGCAAGGCTGGGAATGTGAGTGCTGTGCCTGCTTGCAGGAGTGAGATCTCCTGTGGTTATTTATCTTTATTTCACATTTGCACCTTAAAACCAGAATATTAAATCATGTCACAGGAGGGAAAACGTGTAACTTGCTACACAGCAATAACCTGCAGACTCTGGAGAGAGAGGGCTGCTTTTTCTGACACTCCCTGTTTGCACAGATTCCAGCTGGGTCTGGTGTGCTGCTGCATTCATCCTGTCTCTCTGGAAAGAGACCTTTCTCCATAGGCGGTGGTGAGGTGGGAATTGGAAAGTTTGTTGAGATACTCTTGAGCAGAACTTGCTTTTCTAAGCAAGTAGCTAACAACCATGTTGTCTTTGCAAAGCTTCTGTGACTCCAGGCACTGGATTCTGTGACTGTGATGTAAAGCTGAATTACCTCCACAGGGCCTATAGTGAAGTGCCTTTTTTTATTAGATGTCAGAAGGATATTCCTGACATAGCCTCAGTTGTGTTACTGCTTTCAAATATAATGGCTGCGTTTGATCAAATTTTTACACAAGGGAATGGACAGTACTTTGTAATGTTCATATGGTATGTTTGTCTCCCTGAAGAACACAATGTAGTATTTTCTCTGGCAATAGATATTTGATTAGGTCTGGATTTGAGAGAAAGCAGTTTCCCTGATCACAAACAGAGTGAGAGGTGGGGTGTGTGTACGCTATTTATAAAATGCCCTTTGCTCTTAATGGTACCAAATGCAAGGAAGTTATTCCGTTGGTGCGTGCTGATGCTGGAAATCCTATCTGCCATGGCCTCACAAAGGGGTGCAGCCAGGGCTCCTGGGCATAGATGGGATCAAGGAAGATCTCTCTTCCAGTCCTTCTCTGTGGAGCGAGACCTGCGAGGGATGGGCTGTGATCAGATCTGAAAGGGTCCAGTGGTTTATATAAAGCAGGGGCAAAAAACTTCTGCCTCTTTGTCTGGAAGCTACGTAGCATTTTGTTACCTTAGTGATCGCAATAACTGTTTGGTACTGTTATAGTGGAAGATCTGTGGTACTGCTGTTTCCAAACCATGGGTGAAGTTAGAAATGTTCTGATATTTTTACAGAATGCAGTGTTACAAATGGGCGAGATAGCTTGCAGATATGTGCTATCACCTATAATCCATAATCCTGACAAATCTTTAATGTGGGATGGGCTCTGGATAGAAAGTTCCCAGTGGTTAAAGATGGCTTCACACATGCATGGGTTGCTGTTGGCCATGCCAGACCCTCCAATTGGAGGGAAGGGAATTGGATGGTGGCAGCATTGTGGTGTCCTTCATGTCCTTGTTATACCATCTAGCAGTGTCATGCTCTAAGCTGTGGTCGTCTCGCTTTGTGTATCTACAGTATGAGCTTTATCTCTCATCTTGTGTCTTTCATTGCTGTCTGGTGTTTGCTGTCTTGGCACTGAAGATGGCTGCTGAGTCTGGGAGCTTGGCTAGTGTTTCCAGCAGCATCAGCTGGTATTAATGAAAGATTAGCTCTGCCCACAAACCTGCTGTCTCCCACAAGAGATAAAACACAGTTTGCAAGTTGAAACAGGTGATTTTGTTCCATCTGCAGTTTCAGGGCACAATATTTTTAATTTGCTATCCTAAAGATAGGCTGAGTGATGTGATACCTTGTGAGAGAGTTGCAGGGGTTACTTGCAGCCAGTTTAGTTGCAGATAAACTAATACTGTTTGTAAGCTGCCCCACAGTAGCATTTGAATGAGATGTGATATGGTATAGCATTGTAAAGCTTGACATTAATTTTTAATAGTCTTTGGATACCCTTTGGAAGGATGCCCTCCATAGAATATTAGTCCCTGACCTTCAAAGCTCCAGCTTTCCTGCTGGATAAATTGTACAGTAGCAAACATCTATTTCCAAGGGCTTGCAATCAGCTTCTACTTGTTTGAAAGTAAGTGGCCATGTGTCTCCTTTGCAAAGGCATGTCTGGTTGCAGTTGCTCAGGATAATAGAAGCTTTTGTTTATAGAAAATGTAAGTTGTTCCTTGACTGATAGTGTTTTGAGAAGCTCCTAAGGAAAAGGTAAATCAATTTGCTAGAAACTAAAATATACCTTTTTTTTAATCTTAATTTTTTTTAAGATGAAGACCTAGCAGTCTGCTTTGTGGGCTTTTCTGTACTAGCTTGGTTTAAGGAGCAGAAGCATCTTTATACAGTGTTAGAAAACATAAAAAAATGCTGTTTCCTACTCTTTACAACTTTACTCACTCTGAGAATGATCAGAAATGAGGAAAATCCTTTTGGAGTGACTTTCCCTCCCTCCTCCTCCCCCGCCTCCTTGCACAAGCCCTATCATATATTCATCCCTGTTAGTGAGTCCTAACTCTGGTGTGTTAATGTAGTGCATCTTGTTTATTCTTGATAAGCATGAAACAAATTAGGGCATGTTAACATCTACTGCAGTCCTGCCTCAGACTGCCTCTTGGCAGATATTCTCTCATCAATTTCTGCAGCGCCAGAGGTAGCTGAGCTTGATCTTTCTTTTGCCATTTCGGTCATAATCCCAGAAACATTAGGTTTGAAAATCTTTCAGCAAAAATGGCTGGTGATTATGCTTGCTGCTTGCCAACACTTCCCTCACCAGGAAACGGTAGGAATAATGGCCACACCTCGACAAATGGCCTAACGAGCTGAATTCACATCCATTTGGAAACAGGTTATTCACGTGTGCAAAGCAAAACCATCAGCTCATATTTCCTTTTGGATCCTTCTTAATATTCTGTTTTCTTGCTTTTAGTAGACTAGTTTTGAATAAGCAACTACTTCTGCGTTGATACTTGGGTATCATTCAGACACACTGGTGTTGCAGGAGGAGGTCAAGGACTGGTGGTGGATGACATTTAGTTCCCCAGCTGACCCATCTCTGCTGGTATAATGTGATGTCGCCAACAGCCCATTTTGTGAAATGTAAGATATTGCAGGCTTTCATACTTAATCCAGGAAAATATAAAGAAAAAAATACCTTGAATACAGGCTCAAGGCATAGGGAGGTTAAAAGGGCATTGCAACCTGTAAAACAAAGGAGAAAAACCAATGATGTTCTTGGTGTGCTACTCCCATCACTGACCTGTTGGTACCCACTGCTGACGGGAGTGGGTCATGGTGGATGTGAGTTTGTCACCAGTAGTAGGGTTCCTCTTCTCCTTTTTGTTTTCATATTGTTCTCCAGGATGAAGCTGCAGCTGCAAAGGTCACCAGACGTCAAATGCTTCAAGTCACTGTTGTTATCCTTGGAAGAAAATTACATCACTTAAGTTAATTACCAAATGGCATTTTTCTTCTGAAAAATTACATACCTGTGCTCTCTAGGAACAGAGTGCACAGCGTTGAAAGCAAAGTCATTCCTAAGGCTTTTTGAGTGATGCAATTGAGTTAAC
Organism: Psittacus erithacus; assembly: GCA_009867235.2. Taxonomy (NCBI): domain Eukaryota; kingdom Metazoa; phylum Chordata; class Aves; order Psittaciformes; family Psittacidae; genus Psittacus; species Psittacus erithacus. The sequence goes on along the minus strand of WYDI02180819.1, from coordinate 18,567 downwards.
CTACTTCCTAAAGCACAATTAAGCATAGCTAAATAATGGCTATAGGGGAATGACCTTTCCTCAAAAAAATCTAGTCCTTGTGCAAATGGTATTTCAGTAAGAAGGTTTGCAGAGCAGATAGCATTCAGTTAGTGCTTGAAGAATTACCAAAGTCATACCCTGGGAGGATGTGCTTGTCTCTGCTCTTGATTTCATCTTGCTCCAGAAGGGTTAGCAGTTGTGAGCTGCTGGCCAAAGCATTCTCCTTCCAATTTATCAGCTTCATGGAAAGCAATGGAATTAAAATCTTTGGGACACAGTTTGAAGGTGTGGGGAAGTAGAGGTGTTTGGTGATGTTGCCTGGTCTGTAGCTACACTGTTGGAAGTGATGACAAGCAGAGGTTTCTAGGTTTTGTCTAGAAGACAACCAGCTTCTAGGTTTTGTGAGTTGCGTTTGTTTTGTTGTTTTTTTGACTCTTCCTGTAAGAGCTGGATTGTTCCCCCTTTGTATGTTTCCAGCAGTTCATATCTTACTCTGGATAAATTCTTGTGTAAGCCTGGATGTTAACAGCAGTGATACAACCCAGCAAAGGTTTTGTCTTGTTCCTGGGTACTTTCAAGGTATTTTAAAGCCAGATGTAAATTTTTTAATTTATCATTTTATTTCCTGTGACCCTGCCTGTTGGAACATCCTTTAGTAATAAAGCTAATCAGTAGAAGTGAACAGGTTTGGAAATGCTGTAGTCAAAAATATGACCTCAACTCTTATTTCTGAAGCCAGTAGATGTCTCTGAGTCTCTAGTGTGAATCTCAAAGGCAGGTTTTAGTGTAGTGTTATACCATCAAAAATGTACTGAAAGAGCAAAACCTAAAGAGGGAAGATTGGCTAAAATCACACTTTGCAGATTTGCAGAGCTTTTTGCAGCAGATCTGCTGGCAGGGTTGGATAAGATATTGATGCAGCAGTATTAAAAAGAGCTTGCTGTTTGTTTTCCAGTTCCATGTTTCACAGAAATATTCTCGCTTCACATTTTTAATGAAAAAATATATTTCTGGTTGTCTGTGTTTGCAGAGGATGGCTTACAAATGTGAAGCCCAAAGGCTCAAAAACCCAGAGGCAAATAAAGCACCAATATTTACAGTTTTTTAGAGTAACTCCTTTTTAATTGAGTTTCATGACATTTGGTGTTTTGGTGTATGGATTTTGAACGACAAAATAGTGGTTTTGAAGTATCTTGCAAATTGCTAACACTATCAGGTTCTGTAAGTTAATCATAAATGGTATAAACTGCCATGTGAAAAACATTATTTAAAAAAAGAAATATAACTATGTTTTATGAATCCTGTTTTGAGAGATTTCCTCCCATCTCACAAATTACTCTGAAATTATTTAAGCAAAGAGGAAATAAAGTGAAATTGAAATCTTTGCTGTTTTATCTTTCTTTTCCGTTTTTATCTCCTTCCCATTCCAAATCCTTCATGCACTGTCTGAGTATAGCATTATCCTTTTTTTAAAATGTTAATAGATGGTAGCCTTATTTTTAACTATTCCTGTATTGTCTGACCATCTATATCTACCAGCCATTATATGTGTTATACTGGCAATGTGCAGCCTTGAGGGGGAGTGAGAACCCTCTCTGTTCTTATTTTCCTTTCATTATTTTTAAAAAGAATCACCCTTTATTGAGGTTATGGGCTCAGGGCGCTGCTCTGGCCATCATGCAGAAGTGCTCCCACTGCAGCAGTAGCTCGGATCCCAAGCGGTGGTGGCTGGGGCAGTTGACATCCTCTTTGGTGTAATCATTCAGCTCATAGTTCAGAGGCTTAGATGGGCATACATCCTTCTGTGGTAACTATACACTGTGTTATCCTTTCTCCCTATACATCTAGACCTGTCTTGCCCTTAGCATATTGCTGAGCTGTATCTTCTCCTGACAAAAAGCTTCTAAACTCAGGGTCTGTTGCGTGAGAGCATTTCTTCTGGTCATATTTTATTTGCTCCTTATTCTCCAAGGAATGCTAATACCCAGTACTGAAAACTGCTGACCTAGAGTCCCTGCAATGTGCTGGAGGGTTTATGGGGACTGTTTCCACCCTTTTTCTGATGGGAGAAGCTCCAGCATGTTCCCTGGGGATGAACTTTCTTCATAGCCTGGCCAGTCTACAGGATCTTGTTTCTCAGTGAAGGAATGTAGGTCTAACACCCTAGTGCCATTAAGTTTGCATGTAAATCTAATTATAGACTCCAGTATCTGTTGCATTTCACTCATTAATGGTAAGTTTAATCTGCCCTCAGTTTTACCAGACTTCAGTGTTCTTTATGGTCTTTGTTAGGTTTGCTCAAATGCTACTCAGTCAATCCTGCAAATCTTTCACCCTTGCTGCTCATTTGGTTTTCTATATCAATAATAAAAGTAATGCTATGAAGCTCTGTTAAGCTCTTTTCAAGCTGTGGAAGTTTTGCTTGCTTTATTCGTGAATGCTGCACATATAAATCCTGATATTCAATCAGGGAATTCATTTACATGCTATGTATATCTTGGCTATTCCTCAACTACTGCCATTTTGTCCCTGTTTCAGAATATTGTGTACATTAATTAAAAAGCAGTTAAATAATATTTATCAAAGTTTGTTTAAAAACCCAGTGTAAACCAGCTGCTTTCAGAAATACATGGACACTTCAGATGAGTTTCCTATCAATGCTTTAAACAGCTTTAATTAACCTTTTAAAAGTATTGAAAATGTTTTACATGCCCATAACTGAATAAATAAGCAGTCCTTTAAGCAAGCTTTTGTTCAAGACAGCCTTGTGCATCTGCCATAGAAATACACAGTTGAGGTCTGAGAGTCATTTTAGGTGATTCTTCATTTGTTCTTTGTGGCAAATAGTCTTGATTCTGGTAAAAGGTTACTGGATTTTAGGCATATCTGAAAGAATTTATTTTCCTTGAGCAAAGGCTCATTGTAAAAAGATAATTTGGTACCAGCAATGTTCCTAGGTGGGCAACTTCTGATTCATATGGAAGTAAAAGTGGCAAAGCAGTACTGTTTTCTACCTTACGAAACATTCTTCCTGCCATTCTCTTGTCATTCTGAACGAGGCTGCTCTTGCTTATTCTTGCTGCATAAACTGAAATGCTCAAGCCTTATGGTGTCTGCATCTGTACTGAACTTAAATGCTTTACTTGCTAGAGTTGATGCAGGGCTTTGTTTCACATGGGAAATGTGTGTTGTCACTGCTGTCCAGTCCATACATTGCTCATCTGAATTTCATGTATGTGCATGTGACACACAAGATGGTGAAATCACCATCTCTTCACCATGCAAGAGGGAGCAGGAAAAAAAAGATCCTCAAAACTCAGATGAGCAACAGAAATCCAAATGGTTTGTTCTCTCTGTTCTCACTGAAAGTAATGTTCTTATTAACAGTAATGCTGATTTTTCCTGTTAACCTTACCAGGAACAGGCTGAGACAAATACTGAGAGCATTTAAAATTCCCTTCTATATAGTTGAAAAAAAAAAACTAAGAAAAATTTTGACTTCATAAAAGAAGTGTATTATTTTTGGTCTTAGGACTTCAGTTTTACTATGAAAATTACTATGAATCAAACAGCTAAGTTACCTTCTTACATTCTGAGACACATATACCAACATGGGACCAGTTTGGCATGTCCTATCTGACTTCATACCACCAAGAAGAGGTAGAAAGTGCTTTGTGAAGCTGGGCTTGTCTTTCAAATATGAAAGCCTTACTGGTTTTGTAGGCTGAGTCGGATTTTGTCCTTTAAGTGCTGCAGGTGATTTTTCGAATGTAATCCAAACATGTAGTTAAAAATACTCCTCTTCTGTTTTACCTTTCTGGGTGCAGTTTTGCATCTTCGCTTGGTGTGATAGACAAGAAAGCCTGGCTGGGTGAGGAATGGATCTTTCTTGTGCTTGTCTCTGGAGTTAGTGGGCGCCTTTGGAGCCCTTGGACTGGGAAAGGCTTTCAGGCAGCTCATTTGTGCATCTGTTGTTTCTGTGGTCTCCCCACCTTGTTCACCACTTTTGCATGGGAGAGAGCAGTGTGACTTTAGTCATTTTGTCTGTTTATTTTTGTTCTCTTGCCTTGGATGAAAATTGCTGATAAGAGCAAATGCCACCTTCAAAACTGTGTTTCAACTATGCAGTGAGGGTGGATACACTTTGGGCACTACTGAAACAATTGCTTTTTTGTTATCTTTTGCCTTTTTTTAATGCTTTATTTGAAATCCACAACAAAAGATCCTTGAGACTGTAACTTCCTACTCAATAGGAACCTAGAAAATGCAGCATTCAGTTTTTCCAAGTTAGCCCTTAGCTAGGTGTCTAAATTTTATGGTAATATTTAGTCTACCTTCTTGTTTTTCCTCTCTCCAAAGCAGCCTGAGCTCTAGCTTCTCTTTCCTTCTTTCTATGGGGAATGCAGGATGCAACCCAATGAAGCCTGCAGTGATTGGCAGGGCATTTTCCATCGAACAGCAATAACCACCACAGCTGTTGTAGTGGTTATTGATCTGGAATCTGGGCAGCCACACGATTGCTTTGAAATTGTGATGGAAAACGTCCACTCGCAAAGGGAAAGGTGAAAAAACTGGCTGGAGACACTGGTGGATTTAGGCTCAGCAGAGAGCCAAGGGATGTATATGTGTCCATAAGCCACTTTCAGGTCAATTTTTGGTAAGCATTTCAGTGACATACTAAATCTGTGTCGCACTCCTCATCACAATGGTCTCACAGAAATGAGATCTACTTATATATAAAAATAAAGACCCAAACTGTGTAAAATTAAACCGCAGTGTTAAAACCAAAATGTGTCTTAAGCAAAACGGCTGATCTTATGTTATCCATTTAAAAACATTGCTGCTGATTGAAAAAGATTCTCAGTGGAGGTCTTAGTTAAGTGCGGTATCAGAGGAAGCATGTGGACTTAAAATGCAACTAATTTTAAAGTGATCATGATTTTGGGCAAACTTGTCTTTTCATGAAGTCTGAAAGCAAGGTAGCATCATCTCTTCCTTAGTACAAAAAACGCCAGTGAATTAATGTCACTGAAGCAAAGAATTCAGTGTCTGCTCTGCAAATTAAAAGCTACTTTCTCTTAGTTTTATGATTTGAAGTAACGTTCCTGAGTGAAGTGTTGTAATTAAAAGTAAAACTGAGGCCTGGGGATGGTAGGAGTGACTCGTAGGGCTTGCATGCTGGAAAGCCTGTGTCATTTTTCCTCAGCAGAAGGTAGATGGGAGATTCATCATCAGGACAGCAAACATATTCAAGCAAGGGTGGGAGAAGCAATTACATAGAGATCTGTCACTATGAGAAGCCTCTGAATATTCTTACACAAATTTTAATTTAAAATATTGGTTTAATTGTCTGTTGGGGAACTTCATGTTCGCTGCATAAGCAAAGCAACGATTTCGGTGGTGGATGTGTCCCATCAGGCTGGGAGGTATTCTCAGCATGAAGATGAAGTGGCCTAAGACACTGAGTACTAGTGGTGCCTGTCACAACCCTAAAAATAAGAGCATTAAGCAATTTAGCATCTTACATTTATAATTGAGTATGACTTATCCAGTGATCTCTGACGGTGTAAATTGTATTGCACTAGGGTAGCTCAAACCAGTGGGCAAGATTAATGATCATATAATGAGAAGTTTGAAAACATTTTCTTCATACAGAAATTGAGGCATTAATTTAGACATAAAAGGCATAAATGTTTGAAGACATTGGCTTGCTACAAGTGATAATGTATAATAACAGCACTTTTCAAGTTTATTACTGTTTTCAGTATCACAGATGGCTGTAAATTGTAGGGCTCTCTTCTATTGTGTCTTTCCCCTCTGCCAAATTAACAAAAGAATGTTAAATCTTGGCTAGCCTTAATGCGGTGCATATGTTAACGATGGAAATTGCTTCATTGTGCTGCTAAATTGATGGAAGCAAGACAAGATGTGGGGAAATGTGTGTGTTTTAGTTGGTACTGGGTATTATTTTGGGATTCAGACTTATGTTCTGCGTATAGTGGGGCTCTCTGGAAGACGAAATTTGCATTTCATGTTTGGTTTGAGTGCTTTCATGTTCCAGTTGCTACTGAGTTTATTTCAGGACAGAAATGTTCAGTATAAACTGGAGCTCTCTAGAAGGTAAGTAACTTCATATTTCACAGTAGGTTTCTGTTTTGAGTGATTGCATCCCAACTGGCCATGCAGATGCGCATTTCTGATCAATGTGTTGCTTTGTATTACAAAGAGGCAATTGCCCTGAACTCAGCCTGGTTTCTGGTGATTAAAATGCAGACTATGAACAAGTTCAGAAGATAAAGCAGGGCTATAACATGCACGAGGTTATAGCTGGCCAAGCCCTATGTCACTTGTTGAATATTTTGGAAAGTGCATAGGTGAGAGAAGGGACTGCAGACAGATGAAAAGCATTATCCTAGCTAATGGATTTGAATGTTGGGGAATGGGGAGAGGAGGAAGGAGGAAAAGGGATAGGGAGATGGAATCTTGTCCTCAGCTTTTCTCAATGACAGCATTTGTGTGGGGGCCATTCGGGTCATGTTTCAGAGATCTTGCTGTAATCTTCGCTCTTCTGGATGCTCAGCTGGTGACCTTAGGGTCTGAGGCACCACAGGTGCGGCTAAAATCTAGAAGTACTTCCAAGTATTTACCAGTTCTCTCTTCCTGTTCCCCACTCCAGACCGTGTACACAAAATGAAGGAAAAGCTTTACTCTTGGTCTCTCTGTGTTCTGACTCACTCTACAAAATGGAAATTTCCATTTCCTTCCCAGATTAGGTAATGAAATACCCCAATGAAACTGTGATGAGTATACATGTAAGACAGGCCAGAAAGAAAAATAGCAATGTAGGCCAAGGTTTGAAATGTACTTGCAAAGATGTTGGTTACCTTACCAAACAGAGGAGAAAGCAAGCTGTATAGAATAGAATACTATGTATGGAACAAATCAGCTTTTTGTGGGATAATTTTAAATTTGGACCACATCCTGTGAAATAAGGTGGAGGTGGGATGCAGTTGGGTTGTGTAGTTAGAAAAAGTATCAGGAATGCATGAGGGAGATGAGTGTTTGGGTTAGTCTACTTTAATTCTGGCATTTAATTTGGCATTTAATTCTGGCAACACAAATGCTGACATTTAGTGTGACATCATTTTTTTTGCTATACATGTAAGATATCAGACTTTTCTGCTCATCCCAGCTTTCTAGGCAGGCATGACAGTGGTATCTTTCAAAGTCCTAATCTACTCTACGTTATTGACAATGTCAAGAAAGCATTGATCTAACAGACTTTTGTGGTCAGCATAACTTTCAATTCTTGCTCTTAGTAGTATCTCCATCAATTTGCAAAGAAGTTGAGAAATTATTATATATCCATATACAGAAATAATTTTTGTAGGGACTGCTGTATGACATGGAAGTCTTCCCTTGTTAAAGCAGTAGAAAAATGGATATTCATGTTTTCATATGAATAGACCTGCCTCTGCTATTGTAAAATGTTTCCTACTCTTACCTACCTATGGTTTAATGAAAGCAGACTGATGTGAAAGCACAGCCACTTTGCACTGGTTTAATATCACTTCTGTGAGGCTTAAGTTGCTCTTACTGAAAGTCTTAAATCATGTGTTTAGTACTTCCTTTCTGTTCATTTTAGGCACAGTGGGAATAATTCCCTTGCTTTTGTCTGCAATTTCTTGGAGAGTCAGCAACTGGGTTTTCTTGGAGCCAGTTGTCTTTATTGTTCAACAAAGCATAGCTCTGGTTTTATTCTGCTTTTAAGCCATTCTGTAATGCTGTAAGCGTTGTGTCGCAGGGAAGCATGGGAAGAGATGGAAAGACTCCAGGATCTTCTTGTTGTATTGACTTGCTGATCATGTGGACAATTTCATATCTGTGGCCATATGTATAGGTACAGGTACATTGTGCAAGCCTGAATAAATATGTTGGTCTTGGTACAAATTCGCCTTCAAACCCCATTTGGAGTGTGAGTGTCATGATAGCCTTAAGATCCCAGTGGCTCTTTTCCTTAGTGTTTATTTTGAGCTGTAACAATATGGTTTGCCAAATAAAGACCAGTGAACTAATCAAAACTTGATATAAATAGGTTTAAATGAAAAAATATTTGCAGGGAAGTATGTTACATTTTCTCAGAAATTAATGTTAAATAAATATTAAAACTAAAAATATTAAAACTCTTTTCATTTTATTAAAGAATTGAAAGCATACTTTGTGTAGGAATGGTAAGGAAAAAGGTATTCACTGATAGTGTATTGATTTCAGACTGTTTGGAACACAACCTCCTCTGCATTTTTCCCTGTAAGAAAATCCAAATGTGTAACCAGGAGCTCACCTTGACCTTCTCGCTCCAGAGTAGCTGTCCAGCTGAGTATACTAATGGAGTTCACTTTAACACAGTGATGTTGCTGTTTAGAGCACATTCAGATATGAATTATAGCATGATGAAATCTTTTTCTGACTCAGCTTTTCCACCTGCAAAGCTGCCCTGTGCAATTGCTGAGCTCGCAGACCAGCCTGGCCCTCCAGGGCCACCTGCGAACCATCACCATGCACAGGCACTACTGAGACCTCAGTGTGAGCATCACAGGGAGCTGTAAGAAAAACCCACAGAGTGTTGTGATATAATTTATGCTAGTAAGCAGATTTAAATTATGTAAATTACTGTCTGCACTGAATCTGCCATCTGGAAAAAGTTATGCATACAAAAATCTGTTTGGGCAATGTGAGGGACAGAGTATCATTGAAAAGGGAGAAAGGTTGATGAAAAAAAACCAACCTGCTCTAGGAAAATTTATTCACCTGCTACAGTCCAGTGGTAAAGCTATTCTTCTGTAATAGCCAGTTTAATTTAGTAAGACTGAAACAATTGCTTAAAGCTACTTGGGAGTTTGAAGGCTTCCTTGTTATCTGGACCAAATAAAATGCAGGTTAGGATGCAAAGAAGGAGCAGGAAGGAAAGCTGGTATATCCAGAGCTGCAGGAGTGCGGGGTGTCAGCAATGTGAGGATACGTGCAGAAGTGATGAGATTTGGCTGGAAAATTGCTGGGCAGAGGATAGGTTCTGCAACCATCCTACATGTAATGTTTCTTGCAGTAAATGAGAACTGGATGGGTAAAAGGTTACAGCATTTAATACCTCCCTAGCATGTTAGCTGTCCCCATGTCTCTTTTGTCAGAGCAGACTTGTCTGGTTTCTTCTTCCCAAAGGAAGAGCTCCCATGAGCTGGAGGAACCTACATCTTGGAGTTGTATCACCTAATGATGAGTGTTTTCTGGGCAGTATGTCGCTTTATGAGCAGGTATTGTCTTGTCTTTTGTTCCCAAGAGGTCCCAAGGCAAGACCTCTGCAGAGCGTCTTACAGAAATCGGTGCTGACAGGGGATAAGGACTTGTAAGACTGCCTAGAAAGGCAAAGTTTTGCTCTTCACATGCTTACAAATAGTAAAGCCTCTTGGCTTTTCAACAAGCGCACTTACATGTTTCAACTCAGCTACTTTTGTGTGCCTCCAGTTTAAGGAAGCAGCAGGCTCTCGGTGATGTGTCATTCATTACAGGAGCAGCACAGTATGTGTATTAGTAATATTCTGTAAAGCAGAGCAGTAATTACAGAATGCTTTGTCAAGTTTTATTATCTGTTACTACAAAGTATTGTGTGCACTATTACATGATCTTACAGAGAAACCTTACTGACTGCATGCCTATTAACTCAGAAGGTACAGCATTTAATTTAAAAAAAATAACAGTTGGAGATTGTCAATGATGCTCCCATAAAAAGTACACCAGCTTCTGCTGCAATGTAAAGGGAAACAAATGGTTCCCATTTAGACTTGGCGTACTGTAACCCTACAGAGCTGACTTACCGTGATAAACTACTGCCACTGAATTGTATTCCCACAAGCTATTACTATAGCCTATTTAAAAAGCATAACATGATGTCATGTATTTATAATTATTTGTGAGATGAATGGATAAACACTTCACAGTGCCTTTTTTTTTTTTTCCTCACTACTCTCCTAACTTGCAAAGCAGCCGAGTGCCTTCCCTGGTTCTACTACTATTTATAAACTTCTCTTTAGTGAAACGGGTCAGCAATATTGTGAGACAGCTTTTACCTTAGACTGAAAAGTCTGCATTAATAGCTTTATAGAGTGGTTTGCTGGACAGTGGAGGAGCAGCATCGTTTTCAGAGACAATGCTGGTTAAAGATTACAGAGCTCTGAAGAGGAGAGCCTCTGCAGCTTGGTGTTTTTGCAGGTTTGTGTTTCACAGTATATGCTCACCTTTGAGGATTCAATTGTGCATTACTGAGCTAATGGACTGGCAAAGTTGGTCTTTCTTTTGAGACAAGCTAAGTGTGGTGAGCTTTGAAGAGATTATCAGTAAAGCCTGTTGTGGCAGGGATAATGAGTGAGGAAACACATCAGCCTCATGCTGCATGCTGCGAGTCACTCCCACTTCCTCAAAGAGCCAGGGCAAAGTGTAGCTGGTCAATGGCAGTTGTGCAGGAAAGGACCAAAGGGATAAATCAGTGCTTGCAGTGGAGTCCAAAGTCTGTGCAGCAATTCCAGCTTAGATTCCCTGGTTCATTTTTTGATCCTTTAAAGAGACCAGCAGCAGTCCACACAACTAGTAATTAGTTGCCACTGTAGGTCATGTTCTTACAGAGTAGCTTTTCCTACTGGATCATGTCTTTGGGCTGCTCTTCTGAATCAGAGCCGTTGCGTGCAGCACAAGGGCATGCATTCTGTTTGCCACTTCCTGGCACTTTGGCAATACTAGGTTTTACAAAAAAAAACCAAAACACCACTGCCACAAACAAAACAAACCCCAAACACACAACCCAAAGAAAAAAACGCCCCCAAAAAAACCAAAAAACAAAACCCCAACAAAAAAAAAAAAAAAAACAAAAAAACAACGAAAAACCCCACCAAACCCAAAAGTCCTTAAAACCAAACAAAATCTGTAGTCCTTGTGGACAGTCCTAGAAGAAGGATGACTATGCCTGTACTTGATGCCAGTAGGCTCCTTCAGGTAGCTTCAGCTGGGAAGAATTGCTGCGAACATTCCTTTCCCAGGGTGCATGAGCCTAGCTGACCACTCTCTGCTTTCAGCACTGCATCTCCGTAGGACATTGGTTAGGCTCACCTGGAAAGCCTTTATATCTCAGCTGCCAGAAAAGATGATGCAGCTAGAAAATGAGGTAAAAATATTGACAGCTATAAGGATAAGTGACCAGAGCCACCTATGGGTGTGGGGAGTCCTCTCTTTCTTGAAGTCCATCCATTAAGATTCGGGGGTCTAGTTTCTACCAGAGGTGTCTTTGGTCAGCCAGGGGTTATGGTCTTCAGTGCTGGAATAGATAGGGGAAGCTGTGTGTTGTGGCAAATAGCAAATGAGACTAAGCATTTTGTCTTTAGAAATTCATTATATGAAACTGCTGCGCATGAATACCTTGTTGCTTTGGTGTAAGAAAGACCAGCCTGTTCTTCTAGCTGGGTCAGTCTCCAGACTTTAGCCAGGTGATGGTCTTAAATAGGCTATAAATATATTTTCAAACCTTATAATATTTAATTAGAAGGATCTGATTGGATAAGAGTAGAAAAGCTTGTTCTACCTGTGAGAAGAATTAGGCCCAGAATTCCTCCTCCATCTGCACTATAGATGGGGCCATCACTCCAGGGTGTTTCACAAAGCCCACGCTACCTATATTCAGGTTTCGAAAATGTGCAACAACCTAATGTGCAGTGGCAAGGCAAGTAATGACTCCACTGTAGATACAAAAAGTATTGATTAAATGTATTGTGCTGCTGCTTTGTCTGGTGAAATTAGAAAGAGGAAACATAAGATTTAAATAGAAAACCATTTTCTTTCTCAATAGCTTTTACTGCCTCTGTACTAAATTTAGTGGTAATTAAGTTCTATGTGCTGTGAAAATGTGCTTCCTTCTCCTGGTAGCTCTGCCCCCAGTGGTCAGTCCTTCTGCAGAAGCACAAGCGTTTCCCAGTAACAAGTAGCATTGTAACATGCAATAGCTCATATTACCCCATAGCATGGGGATAAGTCTGAAACAAGATCTGAGTAAAATCTTTCTGTTTATTAGAGGGTTTGGGTTTCTTGAGTAGACAAAAAAGCCTCCTTGAAAAATATCTTTGTTCTCTTTTGCACGCAACAGGAAAAACATCTGGGTATATTGTTTATAATACTGTCCTGGGTTCAGCAGTAGCACTCATTTTTGTCCTTCTTAGCAGCTGGTGCAGTGCTGTGGTTTTGACTTTCAGCCTGGGAACAGCGCTGATAACACCGATGTTTTTAGTTGCTGCTCAGTAATGTTTAGTCTGACCAAGGACTTTCTGAGTCTCATGCTCTGCCAGGGAGGAGGGGAAGCTGGGAGGAAGCAGAGACAGTTTTCTGAGTTACAGCTGGGCTTAAACAGCAACAAATAGATATTTAAATGTTTGTGTAGCTCCTTGTATTCTGTTATGAAAGCAATTATGAAGAATCCATATGAACCTGGACAGGAGCCTTGACTGATGAGAGCCAGGCTTCTTTTTGGTAATTTGCTCTTAAAATGGTATTTCAACACTAAGCAAATTTCAGAAAAATACTTCATAGAATCATAGAATGGCTAGGGTTGGAAAGGACCTTAAGATCCAACCTCCTTGCCATGGGCAGGGACACCTCACACTAGATAATGTCACCCAAGGCTCTGTCCAACCTGGCCTTGAAATTTTCAGGGATGAAGCATTCACAACTTCCTTGGGCAGCCTGCTCCAGTCCCTTGCCACTCTCACAGTAAAGAACTGCTTCCTTATATCTAACCTTAATTTGCTTTGTTTAAGTTTAAACCCATCACTCCTTGTCTTATCACTACAGTCCCTGACAAAGAGTCCTCTCCAGCACCTTCATAGGCCCCCTTCAGAAACTTGAAGGCTGCTATGAGGTCTCCACACAGCCTTCTCTTTTCCAGGCTGAACAGACCCAACTTTCTCAGCCTGTCTTCATACAGGAGGTGCTCCAGTCCCCTGACCATCCTCCTGGCCCTCCTCTGGACTTGTTCCAACAGTTCCATGTCCTTTTTATGTTGAGGACACCAGAACTGCACACAATACTCCAAGTGAGGTCTCATGAGAGCAGAGTAGAGGGCCACGATCACCTCCTTCGACCTGCTGGTCACACTCCTTTTGATGCAGCCCAGGACACGGCTTTCTGGGCTGTGAGCATACACTGAAGCTGGCTCATGTTCATTTTCTCATGGACCAACACTCCCAAGTCCTTCTCCACAGGGCTGCCCTGAATCTCTTCTCTGCCCAGCCTGTAGCTGTGCCTGGGATTACCCAGACTCAGGTGTAGGACCCTGCACTTCACTTTGTGAAGTTCAACAAAGTTCATCCCAGTTGTGGTTGGCTTTCTTTTGTATAGAGCTGAGCTTGGCTGTGCTTATAGAGGAGCACAGAAATTCTTACTCACCTCTGAAACTGTAAGTCCCCTTGTAAAGGGTACAGCATAAGATCACTTTGGCCTTGCAGCTATTCCTGGCTTCTCAGGTAACGCTGCTGTGTTGGAGATTCATATATCCAGTCTCTTCTCCAGCAGAAGGTGCTAGCGAGGCTTGGGCCTCAGCAGAAGTTCCTTGGGTTGGGAAGGCAGTGCTTAGGGGTCGCAATGCTTTTGCATTTTGTGTTGGCTTCCTCTCCCTGTGAAAATGGACTGCTCAGCAAGGGAGTGCTCAATAAGCCAGAGCAAACTCTTGCATAACCACTTGATAAACCCTAAGCTTAAGCCTGGAAGTATGTTTTGTGGCAATTTGTGTTGCTTTACAAAAGAGTCTGATGGAATATTATGTGCTTAAAATTAACCCAGTCAGTACTTCCCTTTCACACCAGACAGCCGAGCATGGGAGGTGGAAGAGATTTTCCTTTGTGGGGCTGGTACCTGCTTATACACCCAAAACTGCCCCAGCAATGAAACAATCTTTGCAATCTTTCAAATGATGAGCATTGGCTGGCTCTGAGAGATTACATAGCATTATTGATCTGACCTTTCTTTCCCATGGCCAAACTTTATCCACTTGAAAAGAGTTTTCTGTAGAAGCAGTGATTTGACCTTTACCGCTTTCAGCAAACCATGATAAATGCAGTAGATGAACACCAAGTGCCAACATTTGCTTTTCTTAAACCTGAATCTCTGGATTTTGACAGATATATCCTGTTAATACTGCAGTTTCCAGAGATATAACCGTAGCATTAAGGCAGCATCTTGAACTTCACATTTATATAACATTTCACTATGGCTTCCGCCCTCACCCTCCCATGCACACACACACACAAACTGAATCAGTGGGGATGTGACTCTTTGTGACCGTTTGACCTTTTCTTCAGCTTTTCGGTCAATAAAGCTCTCTCCTGTGACCTTATTGTAGCTTGCCAGTGGTTCTGTGTTATGATAGTGGTATTTCTTACATTCTTGTACTATTAAACTTAGCAAAAATGGGATGTTTCACTTGTAGGCTCAGCTGTGAAAGATTTTTGGTGTAATGAGCTAACTTTTAAAATTGAAGGCACTATAAAAGCACCTTGCAAAGAAGAGAGACAATCAGTCACATTCTTTCATGCGCAAAACTAAAGGCTCTATCTTGCTTTTTGATGACAGAAAATTTCATACTTCTCATGAATTGAGTTTTTGTCCTTTCTGCCACTTAGAAGGAGGAAAGATGCAGGCATTTAAAAGGAAGGCTTCTTGCTGTGCTGTTTCTATCATTTCATGCTTGTCATTTCAGTCATACTTGGTTTTGCACTCAGGAGCCCAATGCAGAGGCTAATGAGCCTGCCTTCATGGCAGAGATCTGTGTGGTGACACTGGACAGTGAGGGTAGGGGTTTGCTTGTCACTAATTATTTGGGTTTTCCTTTACTAGGAGTAATTATTCAGCATTTTGTTTAGTTTGGAGAAAAGGTGGATATGGAGCTCCAGATTATGTTAGTATTTTCTAATATAGCTAAATAAGAACCAGCACTAGTGATACTGCCCCTGGGAGTTTTTGGTGAGTGAAGAGTGGTGTGGGTTTGCTTTTATTTTGTTGTTGCTTTGTTGCTGCTTGCTGTTGGGTTGGTTTTGTGTGTTCGTGGTTTTGTTTCTGGTTTTCTGTTGGGTTTTTGGTTTGTTTTGGTTTTGTTCTTTTTTCTGAAGCCATCCAAAACCTTAATTACCATTATCACAGTGTGCAAGTCACAGCCGCATTGCATCTTGCACAGTGAATGAAATGATGGTCCCAGCTGTGTAGGCTACCTTAAAGCAAGCCCACATAAATGTCCCTCAGACTATCTGGATTTGCACACTGTATCAAAGACTTCAGTCTCTCTGCTCGTTGACCAGCTGGGCTTCTCTTAGAGTACAAATTAATAGGCTCATTAGTGGAAATGGGGACTACGTGTTCTGCCTGCCTGATTTACTAATGATCCTCAGATGTCATTCTGCTGATCCCTATTACGCAGTGAAAGAGATGGAAAGTATTTACAAGAATATATTGAACTGGGGGCATGCTTTTTGTCTTTGCCCTGAGTGCTGCTCAGAAAGTACATCCACCATGGTCTTCTGCTTGCTGTCAGGGAAAACATTGCTCATAGTGGTGGTGTACCTTGGGAAAGGAGAAGGGAAGCCTTGATGTCCACCAGCAGCTCCAGCAAGTGCATCAAGGCCAGTTTTATTACCATAACAGCTCCCATGCTATTGCTCAGTATCTTACTGGGACCTGTGGTTAGGTCCAAACCCCATCCTTGAAACACTGACAAACCTAAATGTTAAAATGAATGGGATGGTTTTACCTTTCCCAACTGACACCATCTTTGGCTGCTTAATGTGTGTAGTTCTTTTGTTTGTGAACACTGTGATTTGATTCCTTTTTTTTTTTTTTTTGTTTTTTTTCATTCTTTCTTTATCTGATCTTACGATGTTTGGGAGATGGGGCTTTAATTTCCTGTCCTGTTGGATCTGGCTTTGAAAGGTTCCTAAGAATGTATATTTTCAGGAAACTGGGAGTATGAAAAGGCTCCTTCTGCACATTTAATCTGCAACGATATAGTTGCACATCTAAAATGAGGAAGGCAGAATTAACAAACCAAATCAAGCCAATATCGTATAATGTGGTCATTATAGACTGACTGCATCTGACTGAATTAGCTGAAGATACTACAGTTCATGAAGTCGTCTTCAGATTTTGCAGCAAGAAAATTTGGTGGACCAAGGATGCCACACAAACACAGCAAGTCTGAAGGACAGATATCTTGCTCTGTGATTGCAGAATTAAACTTCTCCTGTTATTTCTTACGTGGGATCATTTGTTCTTGGTTCTTGGCTGAGCATCAGTGAGTGCAATTTTGTCTCTTAGGGAAATCTGTAATCGGTTTAAAAACTTCAAGATAGTTACAGTCTTGTCAGACTGGGGACTCCCATAAAGTCAGGGTTTGGGGTTTTTTGGTGTTTTTTTTTTTTTTAATTACTTTATACTGGCATCTCATATACATAGGTATATGAGTGGGCCCATAGCAGGGTTTGCTTATGCAGCATTGTAGAAGTATAAGTATTGAGGCTGGGAGCTGTGTGTCTGCTTGGGTAGAAAAGCTTTGAGGAGGAAGAGCTTTTCAAGTTCCAAGGATAGAGCAGCCACAGACATTACCAGCAACAAAAATTTTATAAGATGTCAAACAAACATTCCTGTCAACTCTGGATCAGCTCAGTGAAGTTACATAAAGCTGCTCTAAGTGAGGAGCAGGGTT
Source organism: Psittacus erithacus (assembly GCA_009867235.2). NCBI lineage: Eukaryota > Metazoa > Chordata > Aves > Psittaciformes > Psittacidae > Psittacus > Psittacus erithacus. The sequence continues at coordinate 1,766 of WYDI02180819.1, read as the reverse complement.
AGGGAGACATAGAGACTTCTGAAGAAAAGATCAATTTTAGTCTGCCTCCAGCATTTGTGATTGACTTATCCTGACTTTCACTCTTTAGAACAGCAAGTCTGTAAAATCAAAACAAAATTGCTCTGGGAAGGATCCTATTTCCACTCTTCGTCAAGCATCAGTACATGTATATTCTCTTATTACATGAAAGCACATTAACAATAACAGGTTTATGCGAACATTTAATTGCATATAGCTAAGGCTTAGGAATCTGTACTCTGAGAGGAATCTGTTTTGCACTAATGCCATGACTGTTGTATCTTTAAAGGTACATCAATTCTGGGGCTTCTTTGAGCCCTGTTGATCCACACTACATCTAGTCCCATCACTTCAAACTCTCTGTAAATCCTGCCCAAACAAACCAACAAACAAAAGCATCAGTGGGAAAGTCTGCAAGGAGGGAGATCTGTGGGAGGAAGCCTTGCAGCAGACCGGGGTGCATGGTGAATGCAAGGGCTGGGAGCTGCTGAAGCTGCTGGAGTCCCATGCTTGGTCAGGGCTTCCAAGAAAGGATTCAGTGTCTTACCAGCGCTAGTGAGTCTCTCTTCATTTCCTTTTTTTCGGACTTGCTCTGAAGGGAAATGAAAACCAGTCTGAGTGCAATGTGTGAAAGACAAGTGATTTTTTTTATTTTTTTTTTTTTATAACCCCTCTGTGTGTCTGACTGACATTATTTAAACTCGCAAAGATCTACAGCTCCATAATCTGGAGCTTTTTGGTAGGTGCTTTTCAGGTCCCGAGCTGCATTTCAGCACTGCTGAAGTGATAAGGCATAAATCAAATGGGGGCTTACAGATTTGCTTTGTCCTCGAAGCTTTTTTCTCTCCCTCTCTCCCTCCCTCCCATTGCTTTAGCCTTGAATGAGGTCTTTATGGGTAGTTTTACTTTAAGATCACAAAAGAAGCATTTTTTTTTTCTTCTGATACTACTATATTATAGCATCTCACAATTTGATATGGCATAAACACGTGCATAAGCATAAATAGCATACCATGACTTAGCAGTGCAGGACCTTAGATTATTTAAACCTTGACACCCTTGTCCACGTGACATGTAGGAATGCACAAAAGATATCTATAGGGACAGGAAAGCCTATGTCTGAATATTTCTATGCGGCTTATGAACTTGTTTCTCTGAGCCTAGAGGACGACTACATCTGTAGTCCCTTTTGCGCATGATTTATCCTCCAACATGACCATGAAATTAAGCCTTGAGCTCATGCCTAACCTCAGCCTGTTCCCACCATGCCCAAGGTGTGTCTTTCTGTACCTTCCTCTGTTCCAAGTCTCCCACAGATCCATGGTGCCTCTTGCCAGTCCCTCTCCAGCTGAGACATGAGGAGACCTCCACAGTCTTGCGGTCACAGGAAAGTTTGCCTTAATTTCCCTGGTGATATTCAGAATATTCCGATATTATTACTACACTTTTCTCAGCAAGCACCGTAGTAAAGCAGAGTGTTAGACTGTAAAACAAAAAAATCATTGTTGGTCTAATAAATCAGGATAAAAGATCAAAACCAAAATGAAGATTCACACTGCAAGGTACCAAAAATTTGTGATGACACTTCAGCTTCTGCCTCAAGCAAGCTGCAAGATTGAGCTTTACATTTGTTTTCAAATATTTGTTCTTATTTTCTTTCTTTGAAGGTGCTGTGGTTTAAGCTTAGTCGTAAATTAGACAAAGCATGTAGCCTGCTTGTTTTCCCCCCACAACCTGTCCTTCCCCCC